>CM062826.1:20989118-21005242 GCA_031772345.1 Himalopsyche anomala | reverse complement strand
TCATTCATGCGCTATTCCTCGACCTACCCCTTCTAATCCCCATAAGATTCCCCAATCTCTGAATGCACTGTCAACATTTACTGATAACACATACGCTACATCTTTTTTCAAGTCGTATACATTTATAACATTACTGTTACTTTGTTACAAAATATATATTATTGATCGTTGCTAAGTAATACCTGCAAATAGGTTTTTACTACACTCAGTTACACGGATAAGGGTTCGAATCCTCGAATGAACACTGCCACACATTGATATCTTAATCGATATATGGATTTGTCCTAAAATATATTTGTGTGATACATACACAAGCTAACCACTAGTACAGTAGTTAATGACCGTTCGATGATGGAAGGCTGCATTCAAAAAATAAGAACACTTGATTACTTAGAAAGCAGGATGTTCCCCATAATCGGACTGGTTATTTTCTATCAGCTTTATATTATATTTTTATTATCGGTGAATGGAGACGTTGAGCGACTGTTTAAAAGCCACTTTTATTGAAAACAACTTTTTTTTAAAAGCTGTGTTTTTCACATTGAAAGTGGCCACGGTTCAAAAAAATATATCTGAAATTTTATTTAAAGAAAGCTTGTTTTACCCATCCACCGTAAAAATATTTCCAGAACATGAATAATAAAATAACCAAAGCTTTTACCGATCGACATAATATAATAAATCTTAAAAAGAATTTAAATAATAATAAAATTATTTTAATTGTGAGGTGTTCGTTTATTATAAATATAAAAAAATATCATATTATTACGGTTTAAAATATTTATGTTTGCCCCCCACCCCATCAGAGACATGCATTATTTTATTTGGCCCACCAAGTGATTTCAGTCGGGCATCTCGGGTTTAAACATTGTTTGTATATGTATGAAATACCGGTATTGCCAACTTCGTCCGGCATTGCAATCCCTAGTCATAATGACATCTGTGATAATGTTTTCTCTGCGATTTTATTTGCATTTTACTTCTGCAAACGTTTCAAAGATTGGCTTCGCTCGAAATGAAAGTATCCATTTTATAACGGCGACACAATCGCGGTCGTGGATCGAGCAAAATTGTTTGTGTACACTTTTCCATAGGTACATTTTTTCAGCGAATAAAATTCAACAGTGTAATCTTCATGGAAGAGATTTTCAAATTTCCGAATTGCCCTAGATAATATTCCTCCAGGAACTAAATAAAATTGAATGTCAATGTCAGGCAAAGCCTCGCATTTTATATAGACGTTGGACACAAGATAACACTATTGTCTCAGACAACATTATTAATCTTTTCCTTCCATACAGAATACTTACAGTATGGTATGTCAGATATTCTTATAAAATAAAGTTGTTGCGAGTATTTGCGAATAGTATACGTAGATAGAAGAAAGGAATAAATATCTGTCATTCCAGTACGAGCCCCACATAGCGCAAAAAAAAAGTATAGTGGCAAAAAAGATTTCGCTTTTCGATACAAATGTAAAGAGCTGGCAATATGACGTTAGCATGTGGCTTTGAGAGACGTAAAAATAATTACAAAGGTTCACTAGATTCATTATGTAACGAAATGGTACTGGTATTAACTATCAACCCCTCGGTCAATATCAGTAGAAATATATACCTGCTATTATTAACAGACGAAATTGTTTCATCAGTAAATTCAATTGACAGTGTAAGGGAATATTTTAATCGCATCCACGTTAATGACTACTACCTGAATCCTGATTATACGAGTATTAACATTCAAGTATTAACATCAAAGAAATTTTACAGTAATTTTCACTTAATATTTTATAAAGGTAAAATGATTCAATAATAATTGGAATAATCGACTACGTGCTAAAATCAATTATCAGGCTCTCTTTTTTATTTTATTAAACACAACAGTGCCTGCTTAAAAAGCGGCCCGGGCCGTGCAGATTTGTATCGGACAAAAAAAACTAAAATAAAATTATTTTCTTTTCTTGGTCGTTATTTCGTTATAAAAGCCGAAAGCGAAACAGCGGCGTCATAAGCTAAGCGAGCAATTGGTAATTTAATTATATTAATACTATTTCTTAAAAAAAAAAACATGGCGAGCATCTAGTATGGAAAAATATCAGGGACACAAATAACGAAGACTTAATAGTCACAACCAAGATATAATATGTTCATACTTATATTCATTTGCAAATAAATGAATATAATAAACTGAAAAATTTTGAAGCAATTCAAAACGCCGCAGATTTCAAAGCTCTTTACTGAACTATAATTCTCCTACCCACTGGTTTGGCTTTTCAACAATCGATTTTTTTAAATAAAGTACGACTATATTATTATTGCATTTTAAAGGATTTTATTAATATTTCAGAAATAAATAAAATTATTATACCTTCGCATGTATTGTATCTTTACACTGTATGTATTGTATATTTATTTATCTTATAAACGAACATGGTTTAAACAGGACTTCATCATATCGCAGAAAATTGTATTAACGGTTAAAAATTAATACGTTTGTATGGCTATTTCGGTGATATATAAAATAATGTGAATTTAAAATATCTTTACATTTCGTGTCTTTTTTAACGTAAGGAGAATATTTATTATATCCGTAATTAAAGTACGGACAATATTGTTACGTCAGTGGAAAAGGTCACGTTCAAGAAATTTATGATACAGTAAATCTATTTTCTGGCACACAGAAACCATTAATTATATTCCATTACACTTATTATTACGTCCGGGGTCCGTGGATTATAAATTTTATTTTTAAATCATTTTTTTGTTTTAAAGCGTAATATACGTATATTTCAAAGAATATTGTCATATGGTAATTAAGCCAACTCAGATAAGAAATATTTCACAATATTCTTACAATATGTCACGAATGTGTGGTATCTAATAAAATCAGTTGGAGTGCGTTTCAAAAACGTAATATAAATAATACCATTAAACATGTAAATTTGGGATTCAAGTAAGCTCAGTTCAACCTCGTTGCAACGGATCACTGCGTGCAACGGAGCGTCAGATAAAACCGTTATCAAACAGTTTGTATATTAAATTCGTTTTAGTGAGAAAAAGAACAACGAAACGTCAAATTATTAGCCAACACACGCGAAAAGCATATATTACGATCTCTGTGAGATAAATATATTATATATTATTACTGACTTAAAATAAATCAAGCTACCCTTGCACATATTCAATGAAGAAAAAGAAGACTGTTAATCGGTTAAAATAAGAAAAAAACATATTTGACGATATTACATTTAGATTTTGCACATTGTTTATATATGCCATATCATGCAAAGCCTCAAAATATTTTGAGGCATGGTTTGATTTTGGGTTTAAGCTCGGCTATTATTCAAATAACGGGTATGATCTTTTTGTTTATCCCGCAAGCGTTTCGCAAACTGGTTTGAAACTGAAACTGAAACTTTTGACTGTTCTTCTTCTGACTTCGATGGATAACTCATTTAATATTGATGTCAGAGCCGAAATTTCAACGATGAATAAAATATTTAAAAAAAACTGATATTATAAATACTGCATTAATACGTTGTGTAAATATTTTTCATATGCCTAATTGTCATGTTTTTATCATGCCGTAAATTGAAAACCAGTAATGATGACCTTCAATACAAGGTTTAATTGGTCAGATGGTTACTAGATTAACTAACATTTGAACATTTTTGGAGAATTGCCGATAGCACGTTGAAAATGATTTTACAATACCTTTTGCAAGAAAAAACCTATTTATCGAGAGACGGAAAGTTTTTAAAAATATTCACTTTTAAATTAAATTAAAATATACCAATAAAACTTTCGTGGAAAACTACCGCTAAATTTGAAAATATGTAAAAAAAAAAAAAAAGTGTTTTCCAGAGATTGCGAATCAAGCTTGTTCTGCTACCGCTGACAAACTGTGTTTTTCTAACTGGTTTTCCCCGTTTTTAATATATCGAATGTGAAAAGGAAAAAGGACGTAACCCACACATTTTACAGGAGGCACATAAAACGCGTTTTGATGATTTTGGGCCATATGCAAATTATGAATTATGCACAACCTTGAAATGCACAAAGACTTCTAAACTGGTGTTTACTAGAAATAATCTAATATTAATTAAAGAAATTGTCTAGGAAAAACAATTATTTCAGTCTTTTTTCTTGGTTTTATTTTTTTACAAGGTCATCTTTTTCAAACTTAAAAGCTAAATTTAGAGACTAATTCGGCATTTTCAGCTTACCTTTTGATAGGACGCGTATCAAGTTCTATACATTGTGTTTATTGAAAACATAAACTTTTGTTAAATATAAACAAATCAATATTTATTAGAATTTCTGATTCCTTTTCATGTTTAGTTGCAAGAAGAAGAAAGCGGAAGTGTCCATCTTGAGTTTTTCTAGAGCGATAATACATTATAATATTACTAAAATTTTACTGGATTTTTGAAGTCGATTTCTGTTTTTTTAAATGATTTTCGAAAAATGGAAACAAAAAAAGTTATTAGTCATAGAATTTTTAACATTGAGTTTTAACTGCAAACGCAGGAGGGAAAGATCTGTATGGAACATTAAATATGTAATTTCATTTAACGACAAAGCAATAAGGATGAATATTATGATAATACAGTTTTTTCAATAAAAGCTACCTTCTATCAGGAGTCTGAAAAGTGTGTTTTCTGTCAAAAAATATACTAACCAATCGACGGGCCGTAAAATGGATAACATGCTGTGTTTTTACAACAAATCGGCAGTAAAATAAGACAGTAAATCTATCACACCAGAAACAACCAACATACCTACAAAAACGAAAATTGTTTCTTGACAATATGGTCGATATGACAATATGATGAAATACGTATAATAATATTGCTATTTAATTTCCAAAAAACAAAAATGACGAATTGCCAGTGTGCAGCAAATTTAGGAATAATAAATTGGATTTAAAATATTTACCGCGTTCCTGTTATTGAAAATTGGCGGTAAATTCCAAGCCCTTTGTATAGATAAATAAATAAAATCATATCAGAAAACATGAAACCTCGCTCTTCGAGAATTTTACACATATATGTGATTTGACAGAGCCCACGGACCTTTATCTGCAGAACACTGATCTACAGTACCGTGGACTTGAAGGCAAGCGAGAGTGGTCCACTGAGTGTTATAACAACAGAAGTATCTTTTATTGGTTGCGATTCAAGAAACTTTATTCTGCTTTACCGGACGCTACTGTTTGTTTTTCTTTAATCCCTTTAGTCCGCGTGACGTGCAGAGCACGAAAAAAACAACGATGTACATACTTTAATTTTTATTTATATTAGAAAAAAATTACGGGCTTTATTCAAATAACTTGAGTTTTATGAAACCCAACAAAAAATATTCACAAAAAAATCGTAAATATATTTATTACTTACAAATCTACTTAAATATAACAAATTAATAACAAAAAATCAAATGCATTTGTTTGTGCAGTTTTATACGAAAATTATAACCAGTGACAAACAGATTTACACATAAAACCATAACATATCGCTCAAGATAAAACAATATGTAAGTACCTGTTATTCCACAATCACAACAATAGATGTTTATATATTTAGTTGCAATTTATTTAAATCGTCAGTTTAATTATGCATGAATCGTCACTGAAAATATATAGTCTATCAATATAAGCATATTTGTAATAAAGGTGGCAATGGATAATACATATGCAAAACACGTCAAAAAACGTATCTAAATGCAAAATAAAGACTACACAATATGTACATTATACAATAAACTATTTATACGTACTAGCAAATCGTAAAATTAAATAGAAACTTAAATAACGCTCGTAAATAGCGAATGAATAAGAAAACGAGAAATTCATGTAACGGAATTTCACTGTAGTTCAAAAAGTCATTTTGTTATTTTAGAAATGACAGCCTCGGTGTTTGAGTGCTTTTATGCGGGGAGCTTCTTCGAGCATTCGTGCTTTAAAGAGCCCCCCGATCGAAAAATTTCCAATAAATTTTAAATTAGAAACTTCAGCAATCCTCAGCGTGTCGAACGTGTGAACAAAATCAAATCACGTTAGCTAGAAAAGATTATTCCACAAAAGAAACGTGAAAAATTATTTTATATAAAGGATAAATAAAAACATTACAAACGCGAACGATTTGATCAAATTAACATAATTTTAAAATTGACATTATTATACGCAACCAAAGCGGAATTTACTCTTACATATATAGAGTCACAAGTTGTGACTCACAACCAGTCTATGTAGCGAAGCAATAGGAACTTCACTAGAACTGGTATTTTTTCCTACGAAGCAATTTCTTGTTAAATAAGTTGACTAGAACTTTTCCTTGGAGATCGTTTTTTTTATTATATGAATAAAAAAAGCAAATCCTAGATAAAGAGTTAAGTTCCTGGAAGTCCATCACATAGTGTCACGAATCACGATCATGATGGTTGATGGATTCACGAAACCATTTTCAAGTTTTCACTCGAATGGCGCGCGCATAGTGGCTGAAAGACATTTTATTATATCAACAGAAATATAATGCAATTTTGAGTAAATATTTCACATATTTAATAATAATCAGGAACAGATTCGCTCGACCGATTTTTAGCCATGTTAGTTATCAACGTGGATAATTTTTAAAAACTAATCCTTCTAATAAACACGACCACGATTAAGTTTACTTCTTTATGTAGTGTATATACATATGTATTTATGGGGAGGTACATGTAATATAATTTCCATATAAATTCATAAACTGGCTTCATTATACATAGATTGCTCACCGCTGAAGCGATCGAGCCCTTCCATCGGCAACGATGGAAAGGAATGTAAACATCAGCGGTGAAGGATACTCTAAATGTACGTCTTTCTTGGACGAAATCAAAGCGATTGCAAAGCGACTCGGTGCGGCACGAAAATATCAAATGGTCTCCGCCGTTAGCGTCTAAGTGACAAAACGCACGCCGCGATCAGTTTGTTTCAAATTTTGATTCACTTTCAACCGTGTTCCAATCGCGTTCGCAGTGACTTCGTTTAGGTAAGCCGTAGCGTAAGAATTTTGAAGCTAACACACCGCGCCCTAAGACTTTAAGTTGCATAAGTTTCATATCCACAAAAAAAAACGATTCATTTCAACATTTTTAACGAGAAATAGTTGCATGTGATACGTTTTTCCCCCTTTTCTGAAATAACAAATCCGAAAAGTAGTTGTATTATCATACAAAAATAAATAAATATTTCAGGTTGGACAACGGCTTGCATTAACTTTGAAAGGGGAAACACCTTTTGGGGCAGTGTCATAATGGGTCGTAATCAAACCATGCCAGGAGACTACGCGAAACAATATTATACTTCGTTTATATTCAATACATTCTACTAGAAGTCTGCACGGGCCAAAATTTTACAAAACTACCCGGTCCGAGCCCGAAAAACTCACGCCCGACCCGGCCCGGGCCCGAGTCTAATGCCGCACTTGTTACCCGAACCCGACCCGAAGCACCGAGAAATTTGAAATCCTCGATTTGGTATACTTTTTCCCCAGATTATCTCCGAAAGTCCTTTTTTTTTTTTTTTTAGCTCACCGAGGAATTTGAAATCCTCGATTTGGTATACTTTTTCCCCAGATTATCTCCGAAAGTCCTTTTTTTTTTTTTTAGCTCACCGAGGAATTTGAAATCCTCAATTTGGTATATTTTTCCCAAAATTATATCCCAAATTACAAAGCCCGGCCCGGCCCGAGCCCGACTCTCGATTGCGCTTACCCGCCCGAGCCCGGCCCACGGGCCGGGTCGGGTAAGAGCCCGTGGGCCAGGCCCGGGCCCGTGCAGACCTCTACATTCTACACTATCTACTATTCGCCCCCGATTTAATAGATACGTGTTTATACGGCAGTCGTTATGGTGAGACCGCAAATCTACGTAATGTGTGCTCGGCGCTCGACCTCCAACGGCGAAGTGTGTCTTTAAGCTGTACGCTCAAAATTCGCTGTGGCCAGTTTTCTGGCATGCTTCGACATAATTTTCCCGATTAAATGATATTTTATCAGTGCTCTTACAAAAGTAAAGAGATTTTCGACATAGACTTTTACAAAGCATTATCTTTTGAATGTCGATATAATATCATCAAAATTCAGTCAGATAATTTAAGGTACATTTATAATATTCATTAACGGATAACTTAAGTATAAAAAAAGTCTCACATTTCAAAGAGAATCCAGATGATTCAGTAATCATTATGAATCTTATTAATGAAACAAAATATTATTCCCACAAGATTTGACTGCAGCAAAAAAAAAAAAGGAAAAATAATATGCACGTATGAAAACATAAAATGGTTAAAGAGACACTTATAGATATAAAATGTAAGAACGTCGATAATAAAACATTAACGATCATTCTATGCCGGAGGAACTGCAACGACGAGTTTCTTGAGCGTATACTTAATGTCAAAGATAATGTTATTATTTGAAGAGTTGCGAATATACCTTGTTTCTCCTTCCAAAACTCAGATACAAACTTTCAATGATGATACCGGTGCAACATCGAAATATTAATAAGCTTTTGATGTAAAAATTGTCAATTATCATGAAACATCATATTTTAATGCTAAATTTTATTATATGTATCTTGATACTTTTTTTACAAAAGACGACACACCAATCTACAATTTTGATTTATAAAATATTTGTTAGTTTATAGAAAGTTAATTGTTAATGAATTAATCAGATGAATATGGTGATTAACTCAAAATTGCATTATATTTTCTGCGCATAAATTATCAAGGTAATCGAATAAGATTAGCTTATGCAATAAAAATAATTGAATATAAGCGATATAATTCAAAGTCAACCAACTGTGTAAATAAATATGTGCATACGCTTTGATATACGCTGAAATATTTTGTATGTATTTGAATCACGATTTATTGTGTTTTCCGTTACACGATAACATGCAAAATAGATTATACCTTTCCAAAAATCGGATACAATTGCATAATATGAGATGAGAGATGACATGCAAGAGTGGTTACATCAAATGACGAATAGACAGACGGACAAACAGGCTCTAAATGAAATGATAGTACATACAAAAGTATATGCAAAAAGAATTTTATTTCTTGCAAAAAAAAAAAACAAAATAGCAGAGATGAACACGAAAATGTAAATTGCGGAAAATATCAACACTGGAGATGAAACCGAAAACTGAGTTAGGTGAAGCTATTATTTTCCATCAGATAACTGATGATGAGAGGCTTTCGACGTACACTTTTGTTCGAACGTAATGATTATGTATGAAGATAAAATATTTTTTGCATGACAGAATTCTTTTGAATAATGCATTTCTAGCGGTAGCATGGTTCGGAACGGTTTAATGTATGAGGATAATTAGAGAGCGCAAAGTTTTGATTACATTCAAATTTCACCTTTTAGGTACCAAATACAAAACTGATGAAGGTTCCGTAGGCCAAACACACAAGTACTCCATGAATTATATGGGTTAAGAGAGGTCACAAAACACGCCAGCATAGTTTACCAATCACGCACCTAAAATAAATAGAATATATTAGTTATGGTTAACTCAATTCTAATAAAAGATCAACCCTACTCCACCCACTTACAAGGGTGTCAATAACCTCTCACGTATCATACATAATTTGACGTTAATAAACTTATTTATGATTAATAGCAGTTTCGCGCATATTACTAATTTCAACTCAACGCACTAACGTAAGTCGAGTCTGTTGACGTGGGAGTAGGGTATCCAATCCCGGGATCCCGTCCAATTTTCTGATCCCGATATTCCGGTACTGACATGGTCGCGATCCCGGGATTTCGGGATTGAGAAATCTTCAGCAAATCCCGAAAACTGATAGGATTTTAGAAAAAAAATCGACTTTTGGAGATAAGCTTTGGGAAAAGTATAGCTAATCGAGGGTTTAAAATTCCTCGGTGAGCTAAAAAAAAAGAAAAACACGAGGTTTGGAGATAATCCGGGGAAAAGGTATGGGAAATTGAGGATTTCAAATTCCTCGGTGAGCTAATCCCAATCCCGGGATTGAAAAACCTGATTTAACCCAGTTTTCGAATTTTCGAAAAAAATTTGAAATAAATAATTGCTTTTTTTTTGGATTTTTTAAATATTTTTATTTATTATTACATAGACACTAACAAGACTAAAAAAATATTCAGTGAAAACACAAAACATCTAAGGCATCTAATACTATCTACATACAAATCTGTTGTTCTTTTGTTTTAGGACTCGTTTATGACAAAACCTAAATATAGTATTTTTACGCATTCATTGATTTGCTAACTATCCAACAATATATTTTTGTAATTTTAATTGGAACTATGGCAGCATCAAATTATTTTTTTAATGAATTAATTAATACATACGTTTCGAAGTTAAAAAAGAGACTATGGAATAACGAAAATTTTGCTGATAAACCGGGTTTTCAACCATGGCTTTTGAAAACCGACAAGCCTTAATAAATTATTACCGATAAATTTTCATTAGGGTATACAATAGGTATTAAAATAGTCGTTGAATGACAATTGATATGTTTTTTTCGCAGTTCACGCACAAATGATATCAGGAGCATTAATATTAGAAAAGGCAACAATGACATCATATAATATAGCAACTGTACAAGCCATCGGCTACGTCGAATTGAAAGTAAAGAATCGATTCAATATTTTTTTTTCTAGCATATGATATAAATAAGGTTTAAAAAGCCTCTGATTATTCACGTCAAATTAATTAATCAACAGTAGACCAGCGTGTAAAGCTGATTAAAATTCAACCCCGTAAAAGGTTTCTTTAAAAGCTTTTTATGGGATGATTTTAACAGTGTTACTTAAATTTTAAAATGCATGTCCGTACAGTGGCGACTCGGACAACGATAAGTGCTTCAATGGCTTTGGTATGCATGTTGTACACTAGTTTAGAAAAATTTTACCTACTCTAGAATAGACAGAAAAGACATCTGACAAAGTTGAATAATTTTAACAATAAAAAAATCTTTAGTTCCATTAGCACCTTTTCTATATAGGTATATTTTTTATCACCGGGAACACTCAGCTACACAATCGAAATGTTTTTCGATGTTTCAGTAAATTCGAAATGAACTAGTGAGAAGTAGAACGAGTTAGTTACTTTCGAGAAGAAAATCTTCTTGCCTGATTTCCGAGTTGCATTTAAAAGTCGGATACAAACTAGACATCTAAAAATGTATATAAATCTTATTTTTGCGGTGGGTATTGGTAAGAGACTTTAATCAAATAACCTTTCGTAATAAAAATCGTTCATTAGACAGTAATTCAAAACTGAGCCACACAAAGGAAACAAAAATAAAAATGCCACCATCCACTCTTTCCACATATTTTCAAAAGATAAATATGAAAAATAAATGTAAATATCACAAACTTCCGGGCTTCATATTCAAAATTATATGTTAAAAGGCTTTTGCTTAAGTCGCTTATTAATGAGGTTCATCAATGATATAAAATAGATGGTATCCCCAAGTAACTGTTACCCTTAAAATACTAGGACTAAATCGACATGCACAAAGCTGAAATCATAAGGAAAAGTAATAAGGGTAAAACCATAAAACCAGATAAATTTGAAAACGAAAATAAAAGCGACAAAGTTAGGCTTTGTTCGTTAGTTAGGTAGTATGTAATCCTCTCCGGAAGTTGAAATTTTAAATTCTTTTAAAGCCTTGTATTCGCTCGAAATCATAATTAATGGCATAGCTGTGCACCGCCAATCAATATCGGTAGTCAGAGCCAATTAGCTGATCGCATTCCTTCAATATCTATTTAATTCAACGTTCAACCCTCGTCAGCAATTTACCACCGTGTTAAAATCGCTGGCGTTGGAACGAAACCCAACAATGTTATGAAGAAGCTTGCAACATTGCTAAAAATATTTTGATTCTATACTATTAGATTGTAAACAATATCTATGTGTGTATATTCTTGATAGTTTCTGTAATGATAAATTTAAACCATACAAAACGGGATGCTGATTTTCGGCTTTCCGGCTAAAAAGATGGGGTAATTAGATTGTTTGCCGGCTGCGTGGTCGAGTAGTCAACGTCAATGGTTTCGGTTAAGAAGGCCACGGGTCGAAACTCAGAACGGAAAAGTTTTATAAATTGATTTTTCAAACGAAACGAGGCATGGATTTTAGGATGTCTTGAATTTCCCTTCCCATCTATCCCATCCTTTAGCGGGACGTAGTGAGAGCGATTAGCTTTCCATTAATTCGGTCCTACGCCTATCTTTTTATCTCTTTGTAAAAAAGCAGAGGTTGAGCAACTGAGTAAGAAGAAGTTCTCATAGAAAAACTTCTATTGAGACAAACTCCATTGAGAGTCTTTACTCTACATGCTCCACATTGGGAGCGGACATTAAAAAATGCATGTATTTCACGATCACGATTCTTGCTGTTATATTAAATTTATATCTACAATAATGGTTAAATATTTTTGATATATTTTTTAAAAAATGGGAGATGCGAATGAAAATGTAATAATCAACCTCTATTACAAGGCGAAGCAAATGCACAAACAATAAAAATGTTCGATTTAAAGCAGGTTTGGTGACGAAACTATGGTAATTCATTGTTTTCAGTAATTTACAAAATGTATTTTTTTTAATCCATGTCCGCTCCCAATGTGGAGCTTATGGCCTCCTAATAGAAGTATCTCAACAGAAGTTTTTTTTTTCTATAAGACCTGTTTGTTACTCAGTCTCTCGACTTCACTTTTTTCAAAGTGAGTAGTAAGGAATGAAGGATACGGCTAGAACAGGACTAATGGTTGGCTAATCGCTATTGCTACACCCAGTAATTAAAGGATTAGAATGATGGGAGGAGAGGAAATGATGTGAATTGACATCACAAACACCCAGTCTTCGCTCACAACTTTGAATTGAATAATTCTCAAATTCACTGTGATCTGAAGGGAATCGAAAGCAAACCTGCGTGATCGGTAGAGCAAGCTCTAACCAACTGGGCCACAGTAGGCGACATTTATTATATACTAGCTGTAAGCCCGTTGACCTCAACGGAGAGATTTTTGTTGCATTTTTAAGTAGTCAGAAAAGTAACTGGCGTGAAAAATAAATTACTAACCTATTTATTGAATAATCCAGAAATTCTGATAGTAAAAGAAATATCTCGGGGCGTATATCGACAGCCCTGCCCTGCAGTATTTAAATTGTAAATTATTTATTTTTGGAATAATGTTCTAGTTTGCTAACAACTATTTTTCGTAATAGCAGAAATTTTGTAAATTATTTAATTTTTGGAATAATGTTTATGTTTGCTAACAACCATTTTTCTTAGAAGCAGAAATTTCGTTAATTATTTTATTTTTGGTATAATTTTTAAGTTTGCTAACAATTATTTTTCATAGTAGCAAAAATAGTCCTTGTAAATTACTTAATTTTTGGAATAATGTTTAAGTTTGCTAACAATTATTTTTTCTATTAGCAGAAATAGACCTCGTAAATTATTTAATTTTTGGAATAATGTTTAAATTTGCTAACAACCATTTTTCATAGTAGCAAAAATAGTCCTTGTAAATTACTTAATTTTTGGAATAATGTTTAAGTTTGCTAACAATTATTTTTCCTATTAGCAGAAATAGACCTCGTAAATTATTTAATATTTGGAATAATGTTTAAGTTTGCTAACAACCATTTTTCTTAGAAGCAGAAATTTCGTTAGTTATTTTGTTTTTGGTATAATTTTTAAGTTTGCTAACAATTATTTTTCATAGTAGCAAAAATAGTCCTTGTAAATTACTTAATTTTTGGAATAATGTTTAAGTTTGCTAACAATTATTTTTCCTATTAGCAGAAATAGACCTCGTAAATTATTTAATTTTTGGAATAATGTTTAAGTTTGCTAACAACCATTTTTCTTAGCAGAAATAGACCTCGTAAATTATTTAATTTTTGGAATAATGTTTAAGTTTGTTAACAATTATTTTTCCTATTAGCAGAAATAGACCTCGTAAATTATTTAATATTTGGAATAATGTTTAAGTTTGCTAACAACCATTTTTCTTAGAAGCAGAAATTTCGTTAGTTATTTTGTTTTTGGTATAATTTTTAAGTTTGCTAACAATTATTTTTCATAGTAGCAAAAATAGTCCTTGTAAATTACTTAATTTTTGGAATAATGTTTAAGTTTGCTAACAACCATTTTTCTTAGAAGCAGAAATTTCGTTAATTATTTTGTTTTTGGTATAATTTTTAAGTTTGCTAACAATTATTTTTCATAGTAGCAAAAATAGTCCTTGTAAATTATTTAATTTTTGGAATAATGTTTATGTTTGCTAACAACCATTTTTCTTAGAAGCAGAAATTTCGTTAATTATTTTATTTTTGGTATAATTTTTAAGTTTGCTAACAATTATTTTTCATAGTAGCAAAAATAGTCCTTGTAAATTACTTAATTTTTGGAATAATGTTTAAGTTTGCTAACAATTATTTTTTCTATTAGCAGAAATAGACCTCGTAAATTATTTTGTTTTTGGTATAATTTTTAAGTTTGCTAACAACCATTTTTCATAGTAGCAAAAATAGTCCTTGTAAATTACTTAATTTTTGGAATAATGTTTAAGTTTGCTAACAATTATTTTTCCTATTAGCAGAAATAGACCTCGTAAATTATTTAATATTTGGAATAATGTTTAAGTTTGCTAACAACCATTTTTCTTAGAAGCAGAAATTTCGTTAGTTATTTTGTTTTTGGTATAATTTTTAAGTTTGCTAACAATTATTTTTCATAGTAGCAAAAATAGTCCTTGTAAATTACTTAATTTTTGGAATAATGTTTAAGTTTGCTAACAATTATTTTTCCTATTAGCAGAAATAGACCTCGTAAATTATTTAATTTTTGGAATAATGTTTAAATTTGCTAACAACCATTTTTCATAGTAGCAAAAATAGTCCTTGTAAATTACTTAATTTTTGGAATAATGTTTAAGTTTGCTAAAAATTATTTTTCCTATTAGCAGAAATAGACCTCGTAAATTATTTAATATTTGGAATAATGTTTAAGTTTGCTAACAACCATTTTTCTTAGAAGCAGAAATTTCGTTAATTATTTTGTTTTTGGTATAATTTTTAAGTTTGCTAACAATTATTTTTCATAGTAGCAAAAATAGTCCTTGTAAATTACTTAATTTTTGGAATAATGTTTACGTTTGCTAACAATTATTTTTCATAGTAGCAAAAATAGTCCTTGTAAATTACTTAATTTTTGGAATAATGTTTAAGTTTGCTAACAATTATTTTTCCTATTAGCAGAAATAGACCTTGTAAATTATTTAATTTTTGGAACAATGTTTATGTTTGCTAACAACCATTTTTCTTAGAAGCAGAAATTTCGTTAATTATTTTATTTTTGGTATAATTTTTAAGTTTGCTAACAATTATTTTTCATAGTAGCAAAAATAGTCCTTGTAAATTACTTAATTTTTGGAATAATGTTTAAGTTTGCTAACAATTATTTTTTCTATTAGCAGAAATAGACCTCGTAAATTATTTAATTTTTGGAATAATGTTTAAATTTGCTAACAACCATTTTTCGTATATATATAAATAAATAGTTAATTAAATTATTATATATAATTGAGCAGCCCTATATAGCCGTTCACAACCCTGCAGGTGGAAATCTTGGAATTCAATATCGTTTAGTGCAAGATTTCACCCACAGATGTCATTATTAGTTCACTTAAAACGCGTTCTTATTTTTTGCTTTGTATTATTTAAATTATATAAAGTTTTTATATCGCTTTTCTCAAGAGGATTCGTAGACCAGTGTGTAAGCCGTCCGAACGACGCGCATGAAAATTGGGGCATGGTATCGAATCCCACAGCTGGAGAGAATATTTTTTGAAAATTAATTGTTTTTACACATAATAAAATAAAAATGTCATGATTTCAAAAATTCACTCATGACGTCAGAGAAAAATGAAGAAATGAATTAATGACGACAGCGGGGCAGGATGGGGGGGAGGGGGACCGTCTTTCTTGACGTCATCGAATAGGCGAAATCGCGACCATAATATACAAACGAAAAAAGTATCTCTTTAGTATGAATAAAAAAATGTTGACA